>JADDOH010002613.1:0-49097 GCA_016648135.1 Agrypnia vestita | reverse complement strand
TTAAGTGTCGAATTATTTTATATTTCTAAAAAAAGCCTTTGTTATTATAAAATGAATTGATGAGTTTTAAAAATTATGTTATTTGACGATATGATCCTGTATAAATACATCATTAACACACCTTCACCATAATAAAATATTTTTTAACAAAGATGAATCACAATTAAAATTATTTTTCTCTAAATCATCTACAAAAATGTCTGCAATTAATGGACTCGTGGGCGCTCCCATAGGAAACCCTCTATTTGATTGTACACATCATTGTTATATTGAAAATAATTTTGGGTTCGTTCAGATTCAATAAACAACTTGGATTTTATTAGGTAAATTTGATGAATTTAATAAATCAGAAAGATAATGAAATTTATAAAACACCCTGACGATGGAAAGATATTTCCGAAACATGTAGGTGTAATTAATAAATACAAGTAGACTCAAACAAATACTAAAATATATATTTTTTAAATGTCAGTCTACAATGTTGCTCAACCATTTAAAAAAATGTAGTTACATGATGTGTCCAAATAATATCATGAATACATAGATTGTTACAACTATAGGAACAATCTATGTATTCAATTGTATCTATCGATTGTTCCTTAATTCGTATTATAATATTATATATTTATGAAAATGGTTTGCATATTAACATTTTGGTAAAAAGTGGCTTTTTATTTACCGAAATTCAGAAAATACATTTTCTTAAAACTGCGTTGCAATCATATCAAAAATCTTAATAGAATAGTTTAAAAGATAGCGAGAAAACCCAGTTATATTTTAGTTACAATAAATAACACTAGTAATATGTTTTGAGCGAAAACAACTGTTGATTTGAATATAAATAAAATGTATTAGTTGTATTTCTCGTAAGTGTACGAAATAAAAAAAACATAATACATACAGTCCCTTTTTTTGTAAGAATTTCATGTAGTGGGCGGCGTACCAAATTTGCACCTATGAAATCAATATTAAAACTTTGACGCCCAATATCCCAGTTTGACCTTAATATCGGATGATACCTTGCGGTGCCATGGGTGCGATGTGAGGGGTATAAAAGTAAAAGCAGCGGTACCACCCCACTGAGGTGTTCCTGAAATAAATACAAAAACCTGTTCCTACTCAAGGAAATTTGACTGAAATCTATGAAACCTACATCTTATTGGGAACAAGTTTTTAAAAACAATTGCTGCCTCACTAGTGAACATTATTCAGTGGCGTGCAGTGGGTATAAACTTAGGTTATGCTGTGACCGACTATATACCTATTGAAAATATATATATATATATGCATATACCTATAAGGGTATATACATTTTTAAAATTTTTTAACTATATATAATGAACTATTTTGAGTAGCTTCTATCCACAAAAATAACTGCACTATAAAAGATGTATTGTAAACAATATTTCCTAAATAAATAAATATTTTATATAGGTATAGCTAATACGGCGAAAAATTTCAATATTTTTCGAAGACGATTTATATATAATTAAATCGGGAGCAATACTAATTTCAGATATACGTTTCTTTTCACAAAAATAAATCAACCCTTTTTTGACATCATTATGTTATGACAGGTGACAGATGATATTTGTCGTTTTCGTATTTACATTTACCATAGAAAAGACATAAAATTTACACCGAAAGTTTTGGGTGGAATTTGTAAAAAACAACATTTCTGCACGACGTGCGCCTGGCATAGGACCTTTCGAAGAAGGACGCTATTACACAAAACTCGCAGCATTAAAAATCCCCTTTTTTTTTCTCGACTTGACTATATCTGTGGAACAAATTGATTGGCGAAATAAATGAAGAATTGACATGAAGTTAAGCACAGAAAAGTCGGAAATAAAACTTCTAGCCGTAGGACGGAGGAATGACGGCTAGAATTTTAAATCTAAAAAAAACATACGTCACGTTAAATGGAAACGTCAGAAATAAAACTTCTAGCCGTGGGACGAATTAAGCCAGAATTTTAAATCAACTTTTTCTTAAGATAAAGATTATTTAATTAATATTTGTTTCTCATAATCTTTACTAATGCACAAGCGTTTTTGCTTGTATGCGCTGCACGCCACTGACATTATTGCATTGGCTATTGACATAATTGAATATTGCTCTGTTTGCTATGATGTTTTAATCTAAAAACGACATCAACTCTCTCTTTAGTATAAAGCGGCCGTATAGTCACGTGATATATCCTTAGGGGTTGAATGTTGGCAATGGAAATTGCTGCCTCAGCTTGGTGGCTAATGGTGATTTGCAATCATGATTTTGGAGGGCATAGAGCTGTATTTCCTATATAATCTCGAATACAGTACATTCTAAATTAGTTATCCTCGGTGACTTCATTCAAAACCTTTTTTTTTTATATTGGCGCCTTTTCTTTTGTACCCCTCATATTGTTCCACTATTTCGTAAGACACCCGCAGATCGCACCTTCACTCTGACCCGTGACGCGACAAGTGTCGTTTCTCCTGGCTGTTGTGTCAGTTGTCATCTGCCCCGCATTCCTCGCGTGTGGAGCGACAAAGAACCGCAATGTGAATACGTGGGACACAATGGCTTCGGCGACGTTCAAATGTCAATTGGTATTTAATCATAATAAAGGGAAATTATCGGCGCCGCACGAAAACTCACCAGCCGAGCTGCGACCGCCGCACTCCAAAAAGACCGCGGCCGCAATTTGCCGTTTCTAATTCATTCCAAAAAACAATGTTAATGGAAAACAATTTCTTACTTATTCTATTCTACATATTTATACGCTACCTTAAAGGAAACTCGCAGCAGCCTGCGGTATAAAATACACAAGCGCCTTATTAACAATTCTTTCTGCGAAAGGAATTATAATTCAACCAAGAAATCAAACTCTACATTTGAGATATACTTGTAGGTATGTTTGTAAATATTTAAAAAAATGTTTCTGTGGCGTTAGTTATATCTAAAATGTAAAAGTAACATAAATAATATGAGTTAAATAAAATAAAGTCAGAGTGAGAAGTGCCGGCATCGGACGTACACTCGGCTTGGGCCCCCCCACTCTTACATATAGAGAAATCACAAATAAGGTGGCTTGGACATGTGCTAAGAATGTCAGAGGAACGAGTGTCTAGAAGTATCCTCTTAGCAACCATAGTTTAACCCAGCTTAATCTGGGACGACCGCTGGGTCGTCCCAGATTAAGCTGGGAGAAACAACAGAAAAAAGTGTAGAAAATATACGAATACAAAGGGTCTTGACTAGTTAACACATGCGTGAGCAGAACACGACAGGGGAATATATAAGCACCTTGTCGAATCTTTGGGACTCCGACCCTTCTAGATCTGCTGAATAAAATAATCTTCTTTGTCAAACACAGAAAAATTATTTTGTGGTGACATTATAATTATAATTTATAGAAATAAACTTTGTGTACACCACTTTTTTCTTGAAAAAAATTCGATATGTTTCAGAGCCCATGGCCCCTTTGCCAGAGGAACAAATGCATACTAGCAAAATTAAATTAAAAAATCCCTATAGATAATCAAAATATTAAAAAGTTATATATGTTAAATAAATAATAATAAAGTACCTACTTAACGTGAAAATAAATTTAAAAGATAACTATTTGTAAAAAGGATCTGGTTATTTATAGTATTCAATTTACTATTGACACTTTTTCTTATTTCCAAAATTTCTAATTTATCAAACTGTGATTCTGTATAATTTGTATGTAAAATTTGTAAACCCTTATTAATATCAAAAGAATGATGCATAGCCAAAACATGGTTAGAATATTCAGAATAATTATTGCTATTTAAACACCTTAAGTGTTCCTTAACTCCAACTTCAAAATTTTTACACGTTTTTACTATATAAAAATAATCACAATCATTACAAATCAATAAATTTGTAAACACCTGATTTAAAAAAAAATTAACCATATCCTTATTCTTTAATATGTATTTATTAAATTTATTATTAGTATAAAAAGGTGGTTGAATAACATTTGAGATATTTTTAACTATTGAATTAGAAATTTCATTATTTATAAATATAATTTTCCTCCAATGTTTATCAAAATCAAAGGTTAAACAAAAGATTATAAAAAATATTTCTTGTACTCATTATTTAACATAACATCAATTAATTTTTTATCATAACCATTATTAAACGCGATCTATTTCATGATTTTTAATTCAATATTAAAATTATCAACACATAATGCAATATTAATTAATCTACTTAACAATGAGTGAAAAGTTGTCAATTTTTGAGAATATGGATGGTTAGAAGAATTGTGTAGAACTAAATCTGCATTTGTATCCTTACGAAATATGTTAAAATCAATTTTATTATTAACAATTGAAATATTAAAATCCAAAAAAAATATGCTAGAATTTTTTATTTCTATGGTTTTCTTAATTTCTTAAATAAACTACGTAAAAGGATTCCATTTAGGAATCTTACCGTGATAGCACTTAGGGCATTCGAATGTTACTTACTAATAATTATTAATTCATAATTTAAATATTTGGAACATATCGGATTGGTCTTTCATCAGTTTACTCCTTTCGCGACAGTTCCACAATTGGGTCCAGGAAGTGTGCGTCTTCCTAATAATATTGTATACGTACCTGCGTAGTAAGTATTTTCACCCAGTTAATGCCGTAAAACAAAAGCATTGATGTGCGGCTCAGCCGCGCAGTCTGCGAGCCATGCAGTTGATTATTATTCCAGTCATGTACCGGTATTTGGATTGATGTTTTTCTCCTGATGTTACCAACGTCTCTGCCAATCTCGCGCAGCCTCTGCTAGTTGCAGGCGAGCGTCTGCCATCGCGAATCAGAGGTGTTAAATCACAACTGCGTGCACCTAACAAACTTTACTCATTACTTAATAACTTGCTGTCAACGCTTGCGTCATATTATATATCTTTCTGACAATTCTTTTATCATTCACACGCTCAACATGCCCAAATCAAACTGGGCTGGTCTTTTTTTAATTCTATTCACTATGCATAGGTCAGATTTATATTTTTTCCTAATTAAATTAAAAATTCATTTATGACAGATAAAGTACACATCTTACAAATTTTGTTCAGTTTTACTCAGTCATAAATGGATTTGAGACACATTCGTGCAAGTGATCTCATTCATACTGAATTTAGTTTACTTTCGTTCTTCTTCTGCCAGCTCCAGGCATCATACATCAGTATTGGTACAAGAATTCCATTATATGCCACTAGTTTTGCCACGGTTTATATGCTAGAAATTATTGCATTTAAACACAGTACACCTTATTCTCTACAGTCACACACCTCTCGATATCTTTCTCAAACTTCCTTTTCCTACCAAAAATACTTCCGAAATACACAAACTAATCTGCTTGTTCCAAACATTCATTGCCTACTAGTATTTTGCACTTTGTTTTGCTTTCGTCCTTTTTGAATTCATCACTTTTATTTATAACCAGCTGTTCGCACCCGGCGTTGCACGGGTTAAGGATTAAGTTTAAAATGAGTTTGTGGGAGGAATGAAAGATTCCATTGCTCCAATAAAAATAATGTTTGCATTTAAACTAGACTGGGATGGATGGTATTTCAAGGCGGAAATTTCGTTTAACTACCAGGTTCTAAAGAATAAGTATGAAAAATTTCAGATCGGCAAACAGTGTAGATTTGTACAAAAAATATATCAGGGGAGGGGGTGGGGTAAAAAAGGAGGCAGGATGAGTTGTCATTGTTACCCGCCGGATCCGATAGAATAAATGCACAAAATTTGGATCAGATCAGTCAAACGGCGTATATTTGTACAAAAAATACAAGGAGAGGGGGTAAATGTCACCTTTGTTACCCCGCCGGGTCTTGAAGAATAAGTATGCAAAATTTGGGTCAGATCGCTCAAACGTGTAGATTTGTACAGATATACAGAATATATCTAGGGGAGGGGATTGGGTAAAAGGGGAAGGGGGAAATGTTGCCCGTGTTACCCGCCAGATACTAAAAAATAAGTTTGCAATTTTTGAGTCCACTCGGTCGAACGGTGTAAAGGGGGAGGGGGGAAATGTCCATTGTTACCTGCCGAGTTCTAAAGAAAAAGTATGCAAAATTTGAATCCGATCAGTCGTACGATACAGATTTACATCGAAAATATATCGGAAGGAGAAGGGGTAAAGGGATGGAGGAAATATCGCCTATGTTTCCCGCCGGGTCCTAAGGAATAAGTTTGCAAAATTTGAGTTGAATCGGACGAACGGTGTATATTTGTATAGAGAACAGACAGACAGACATTGAGTTGTATAAGTATAGATGAAGAAAATAATACAAGAGTGTAACCCAAAAATATATGTATAAATATTATGAACGCAAAAAAATATTATTACAAGTAAAAGTGTTATACCCACCTCTTAATTCTGTCGATCAATGTGACGTTCGATATTCAAAATTATTGTGACGGATTGGAAACTTTAAAATGTTTGTTTAATAGAATAGCATAAGGGACGCGTACACAGCATAGAGTGAGTGATACTTACGTTATCTCGACCTGCTCTCGGCTAGGGCATTAGTAGGGATGGAGTTCTAGGTGGAAAAATTCTAGAAGGGTTGAAATACTTGACAAGAAAGACGGAAAAGGAAGATAACGATGGTACGTGGATAGTATATTTGTTTTTTTTACTTTTTTTTTAAATACAGGTAGATATTACAGAACTTGGAGAAATGCTAGGATTACCTTAATTAACATTTTAATACGAGGTATAGTCCGTTCACTTTACGAAAGCAACTTGCGACATGAAAATTGTTTAATGGTATTCTTTTTTATTTTCCAATAGCTGTTCGTACCCGGCATTGAACGGGTTGAGGATTAAGTTAAAAATAAGATTGTGAAGGGAACTCTAAAAAACATGTTTCCGGGCGGGGGGGGGGGAATCTTGCTTATGTTTACCACCAGGTCCTTAAGAATATCTATACATAATTCGGTAGTACAGTACAGATAAGCATTGAAAATTTATCAGGAGGAGAGGAAGGGGTAAAAAACGAGAGGGAAATGTCACCTATGTTACCGGCCAGGTCCTACGGAATATGTTAACAAAATTTGAATTTTTGTATCGAATCGAATCGAACAAACGGCGTACATTTTTATAGAAAACAGACAGACAGTCGACATTGAGTTTTATAGGTATAGATAGTGTGTGTTGCTTTTACGTCCATAAAATTTTTTTTGGTATCGTTCTACATCTTTTGTCTGATACCAGGGATCATAGGTACCGGTGCTTTTTTAAAAATAATTTGTGCGAAATCGAATCGAACGTTGTGTTGCGTCAAAATTTCAAAGCAATAGTTGGAGAACCTTAGGAGATTTAATATTTTGGACAGTCGAATATTTACATTTTTATTTATATAAATAAATAGTAGGTATATAAAAAAAGTAGGTATACATAAATTTCGAGATTAGCGATTTTGTACAAACGAACATTTACAATTTTATTTACATAAGATATATCTCTCCGATTTGTATACATGTATTTGAAACAAAAGAAAATATATATTAAGCCGTAGCATAGTCGAGGTGTATATAGAGTATAAATGCTTTAGCCAATAGCCAGCTCTTCTGAAAATAATAGAATTCTGAATATTTTCAGTTTGTCCAAATTGTTCAATGAACGTAGTACTGGATTATTATCCCAGGGAACATCATTATTTTATTATGGGAAAGTTCCCATTCAATAATGTAGAATTCCAATAATATAGACACCTCATTAGTGACATCTGCATTTGAGGAATATAAAAAGCTTTGGACGCCGGTTGCGTTATTGTTAATTACAACACATATATGAAACGGGTTGTAAAACTTAAATAAATACAACTTCCAAAAATTTGTTAGATGTGATATTCTTTCGTGAAAATGGTGAACGTTACATTGTGTAAAGTGATCACAAGCCAGCTATACGATATTTCGTAAGCCCTACGAACACTCAAAGACTTCCACACCTATTTTTCCATAAAAAAAATATATTTTCATCTCTGTTGGGCATCTACAATATATCTTGATTAATACAATTGTGTTATGATTTCCGACACACCCGTGCCCAGCATACACACACACCTTGTTATAAGTAACGTGAGAATGTCTACATACACGTGGCGATCGCGCTAACATAATTTTCCGACTTTTCTATTAA
Source organism: Agrypnia vestita (assembly GCA_016648135.1). NCBI lineage: Eukaryota > Metazoa > Arthropoda > Insecta > Trichoptera > Phryganeidae > Agrypnia > Agrypnia vestita. The sequence goes on along the minus strand of JADDOH010002613.1, from coordinate 40,937 downwards.
CATTTGTTTTTTTAAAATACTTGTTTAACTACTCGTAGATTTTAACCTCTTAAGATTTTTCTGAATAATATTGTTGTAATTTTTTTTATTTACTCTTGGTTTTTAATTATTCATTATCATACAAAAATATAGTAAATACTTAAAAAATGGTAAAAGCGATAATACATGCTGTAAAATATAATATTCAGTTTAAAAAAGTGTCGTCAATAAAATAAGTCAATAATATACATAATAACTTCCTTCAAAAAAAATGTTTCAACACTATCAATATTTTAGAAAATATTATCAAACCAAAAGAAAATTTAAAAAATTGAAAAACAATTTTTATGCGTTCAAGTACGAGCAATAAGAACAAACTAAAACTACTATATGTGCCGTCTAAAACTGAAGATAACCCACATGATTCCTCAAATTCAGGGAACACGATATAAATTAACCAACAATAAATGAATTAACCAATCAGAAAGCTGCAAAACGTAAACAAACGTAAAGCTTTAGACAATTAAAAGAAGAATTGGGAGTGTCCATAGAAATACAGAAAGAAAATCCTTAAATTGTTTTACAATATAAACGATAACAACTACAAAATATTATCACATGGGAATAAAAGAAAAGGCAGCAATGTACAAAAAAAAAATAATGCAGTCATTGAAGATTACTAATTTGTAATGTACTGAATTCAAGGTTTTATACGAAACGTAGCCTATAAATTTATAGGAAACATGATTTTGGAAGGGTTTTGGTAATAATCTTCGGTATTACATTCAAAATATTTTTTTTATTTTTTGCGTATTGCTGCCTTCGCTTTGCCTACCCCACATTTACTTAATATACCTTGGGACACCAGACCAATGAAAGAAAATCTCACTTCTATTTATGATTGCTAAAAAAAGGATTGAATACTTTTACACAAACTGATTTTAAACAAAAATTATTGTACGTTAGAAATATTTTTCTGATAGTACAAAACTTCTGCCACCGCCAAACGTGGAATTTCCACAAAACACGCTTTTACGCTCTTGGTACGATTTATATTCATATCGTATTTATACCTGCTTATTTACAAATGCACCTTTTTTAAAGTCATTTGTCGCGGTTTTGTGCCAGCGCTCTCCAGTTCAGAATCCACAAGGCAAATATGTCTTTGAGGACGTTGTCGCTCTATCTTAAGGGAGAATACCTACCTATGAAACGTGAAAAAGGGGATTTTTGGGAATTTTTTAAAGAAAATCTATATGAATTATGGTATTGGTATTATTTTTACATGAAATTACATACACTAAAGAATATAGAATTTTTTTTATTAAAAAATATTCAACATTGGCGAAAGACTCACTGTCGACTGCCGAAAAAAAAGGTCCTCCGCGGTGATCACTCACATTTTATCTGTACCTAATCATTATAATACAAAAAAATAAAAAGATTATCAAAATTGACACAATAATTTAGGTTTTGACGAAGGGGTTTTAAAAAAATATAGATTTTTGACATAATGGCAGGCGTTTGAATTTAAAATAGCTTTTTTTATTATGTTTATTATGCCGATAAAAAAAACTAAGTCACTTAAAAAAAATCGTACGACAAAGACCAGATAATTATGTATAGAATTACCACTAGAAATTTCAAGTTGATTGGTTCAGTGGTTGCCGAGATATTTTAGTCACCGATTTTCAAAACATGGTTTTGAGTAAAACGCTTTTGAATATTGAGCAATGAATAAATCGCGAAATTTTTAAACTTACGATTGGCACCGCGCGTAATCGACGAAAGGATGCCACTATTATCAGCTATAACTTTGTTATTTTTTTGAATTTTTTCCTGAAATTTTCACCAGACATTCTAAAGACCTCAAGGTTTAAGAAAATGCAAAAATTTAAAAATTGATTTTTTCAAAATGTCTAGGTAGGAATTCCCCTTTATTTATTTTTTTGCTATTATGGCTATTGCTATTCCTTTTCTTTTTGCTATTATGGCCACCAGAAATCTGACATACGAAACAAGACTAGCGTGTCATATCAGAGTTCTTGTACTAACTTAAATGTACGGAAGTGAATCCAGGAATTATCGAAAAAAGAAATGAATGTTGACTAAATGCGGTGGAAATTCGGTCGCTAAGACAAAATTTTTGATCAATAAAGTGAGGAATGAACATATTAGAAGTTAATGTATTGTTTGCTATATGGCTATAACGTGGAAGATAAAATAAAGATAGGATCGATGATCATAATTTGATCATATGTATCGTATGAGCGAGTATAAAATGATTGATGAAATGTATAAAGCGAGCGTTAAGGCGATCGTCTAGCAGAGTGAGCAAATTTCACCATTTTTTCTCATATCTTCACTTGCGTTTTTTATCACATTTTAGTATAGAAATATCTCATTTTAAAATTTATTTATCAGATTACATATATTTTAAATACGAATATCTCGTTTAAATGTCACAAACTAAATTATATAATTGATTAATAAATTACAAAACCTTTGATGTTTTAAAAATGAAGAAAATTGCTCCACTTTGTGGGCCTTTTATGACTGAACGGCATGTTGAGATGTCTATTTTATTCAATAATATTACAAAGTAAACGTTTATCTTAAATTTGTTACAATTATTGCAAAATCTGTTAGTACGTTTACATGCAAATTATGTTTTAATAAACACTTTTTTAAATATTTTTTTGTGTATTTTTTTCAATCCTTTATAGATAGATTATAACTTTTTTCTTTGACAATTTAAAGGAAAAGACATTATTATTTCAAAATTAATATAAAAAAATCAAAAAATTATTCTCGATTTCAGATTCTAGCTATTTAATCAAGGCACTGCGTATTGTGTCATAAATACGTTGCGTCTTGATTAAATATCTAAAATCAGGAATATCGACAAAGATTTTGATTTATTTTGTTTTTATTATAAAATTATAATATCTATTATTTTGACTATTGAAGTAAAAAAGTTGTCAAACATGTAAAAAGAGTTAAAAAAAACCACAAAAAATAAAATATTTTTAAAAAACAGTATTTTTAAAACATAAATTGCAAGAAAACCAACTAACAGATTTGAGAAAAAATGATGAAATTTGCTCATTCTGCAAGACGATCGCCTTAACTGCAGTAGGAGCAGAGGGTATTCGCAAAATACCTGGTACAGTTAGATACTACAAATGTTTGAGGATGGCCCTGTTAAAAGCTTCAATATTGATGAATCAACAACCGTAGCATGTGCATGAGAAGATGTATGAATGTGACTGAAGCAAAAGTAGCCATCGTGCCAAGATGTAAGAATATGATGTTTTATCATTTTTGCCTATACCTGCGGGGAAATGACGTGATGGTTAGTGAGTTAAATAAATAGCCGTTAATAAATAGCACATTATTCGGGAGAAACCAAAATACCCTCTCCTCTCAGTCTCCTGTGGCAAAGGGGTAAATGCAAAATGAATGAAATAGCTCATTGTGTATACAGTTAGGTACAGAGAAAAATGCTTTTCATCGCTTATTCAGTATTTATAATTTTATGTTGCGATGTTTTATTTTTTCAGTGTTGCCTGATGTTCTTGTTTCAATTAGCAGATCATTGCAATCGGAAATAATTCCAAGGAGAGACTAATATTTCATTTTTCAACAAAGAATTCGTCTGCAGATCTTCGGTCATACTTCTGATGTAAGGTTCTACTTTTGTAATGTAAAAACATTTCATAACAATTAGGGGAATAACATGTTACAGAGAAAATTAGAAGTATTGTAGCAAATAATAATAACAGTTATGTTTCAAATGAACAATTTGTACGTGATGTAAAATACTGCACAATTATAGAGTGCTCGTGTTCCAAGGTCAACTATCAACTATAAACAAGTCTATCACGTGACACGCAACTTTCAAATTTCGTTTATTGTAAGCAGTTATATACGTTCGAACGGCTCTAATTATATATGTGAAATTTTTGATTTTAAATTATATATTATTCGCGATTAATTATTCTAGGTAGGGGCAAGAAATAGGCTATGCATGTTTACTATCACAGGATTGCGGCGTGCGGCGCCGGCGGTTCGAGACAAATGAAACACTTAAAGTTAATTAATATTTTGCACAAAAGTCACAGGACACGAATTTAACTGGAGCACTGTTATTTGATTCACTCAAATTTCGCACTAATCATTCGTCTATGGAATTCTATATTCGTCTTCCAGAATATTCGCACGCACGTACTCACTTTACTACGCTAGAACGCCCGGTAAAAAAGTACCCTTTTAATTTATTCCGTGTAATTTATCGCCGTTGGTTTCACTTTATGTTGTCGAAGTTTCCGGCATAATCTAGATACTTATAAATTCAGCTAGAATGTTCGGAAGACTTCGATCAAATGAAGTTCTTATTGTTTTAGGCTCTGGTGATTTGTAAGATATTTATTAATTACCATACTAGGCTTGACCTGAATCAAAAAGGCAAAAGCTTTACTACTCGGCCCCGCAGCGCCCGCTGTCTAGGTCCGCCCTCGCCGGCCGGACCCGTCTCCAGACCCCTGCGCGGTCCCCGCGGTTTACTTTTCGGGACACCTGTGTACAGTTACTCCCGCGGTCACTCTTCCTCTGCCTAAGCGGCCGTTACCAATAGACGCTGCCGTGCTAAGAGTATTGCTAAGAGTCGATCGTAAATCACACGCATTATGGGAATTCCTCAGCGCTGCGTCGGGCAGACACTGGGGACAATAATTTAGCATCGTCTGGTGGGTTATTAGCGGCACATTGTTCGCGTAATCGCCGCAGGGCGGTGCGCGATGCGATGACAGTCATTGCGAGTGAATATGAATACATTGTATAACTGTCGCGTTTTGAGCCATAACACTGGTTCTACGGAATAGATGATCGTATTGCAATATCTTTTTTTACCCCCTTAATCGGGGCGGGGCCTATCACCTAGACAGCACCCTTGTGTCGGTCACTTGGGGCCACTGGTGCTTCAATATTTTTTATATTTAAGTTTATATTATATTTTACGAAAGCCTAAGAGACAGAATTAGAAACGACGAAATTAGGCGCAGAACTAGAGTTGTGGATATCATGGATCGTGTAGCGAAGCTAAAATGGCAACGGGCAGGACACGTTGCAAGACAGGATACTACAAGGTGGCCTCCCAGAGTTCTGAAATGGAGACCTTGGGAAAATAAAAGAGGCATCGGAAGACCTCAAAAGAGATGGGCCTATGATATTGTCGCTGTGGGGGGAAAGAAATGGCTACAATTAGCCAACAACAGGGAAGAATGGAAAAATAAGGAAGAGGCCTATATCCAGCAGAGGAAAGACGAAGGCTGATGAAGAAGAAGAAGAAGATTATATTTTACTTGTATGAATACACATTATTTAATTTTTATAGATTTTTTTTCAAATTTTTTACAATCCCATGAAAGTATAAATTCGTGTGTGGAACCGGAGAATGTGTGATAGATAACTGTATTTTTTAATAATATATAACACAGACATGCAAAGAAATATTTAATGATAAGTATGTTAAGTTAATATTACAATATTTAAAAATAAGCATGTTAAGGTTAATATTACAATGTTCTTAGGTTTTCACGGCCATTTTGGGTTTTCTTAGGTATTATGCCGTGTTATTACGACCTTTCTGGCCGACGTTTCGGATCCCATTGCAGGGTACATTGCGGGCAAGACCCTCAGAGACAGAGTACCTAATGCGGGAATCCGCAGAACATGCGATATATAAGATATTGTAAGATGGAGCAGGGAGAGAAGGCGTTTCTGCAGGGATTATGTCGAGAAAATGGAGCGAACGAGACTTCCCAGAGGCGTGATGTGCGGGATTCCAGAAGGGCGCCGAGCGCCAGGGAGACCACCAAAGAGACGGAGAGAGAGCTGGACGTCCTCGTCACAAGACCAGGACTGACCTGTCAACGCAGATCAAGGATCTAACTAAATAATAAGAAGTGTTGATTTTATATATGCTGTCTAAATTTGGGAGCTTGAATTCTTTGAATACTAATTCCGTAAGACATGTTCTAGGTTTCTTTAAATTTATTGTTATGATCAATTTTGTATTATTTTTAATATCTGAAAAATGGTTTTATACGTTCCTCTTCAGTCAATTATTCCGTATTGAAGTGTGTATTAGACAAAAACGTTATATGTACATATATTATTCTAAGAGATTCTTATGTTAGTATATATCTTTCTTCGCAGTTTCTCCATTTGTATTTTCCATATTCTTCTAGATAGTCTTATAGGCCTGCTTCCCTATTGTTCTGACGAGAATATACTATACACATTTAGCTTAATTTATTAGAATTCGTAAAAGATTATTATTAATCATTGAGACCAGTGGTTTAATCCTAAATAAAAAAAGTAGCCTCTCTCATATTTCGTCATATCAATCAATCAAAATAAAGATGTGTTAAACATTTGTTTAGATTTATTAAAAAACGATATATAAAATATAAAACGGTATATATGTATGTAAAGATTATATTTTTTTTACAATATGAATCCTGTTATGACAATTGACAATAATAAACGCAATTCTACAATACCTGAGTTCATTTGACAAAAAAATTTGGAACCAAAAATTTATATTTCACGTATTTAAATAGAAATTTGAAACTGAATATGTTGAAGGTACATCACAACACTGAAATCGGCTAAAAAAAAATCATATATATGTCAAAAAAATTTGGAACATTTAGGGATGGTTGTTTATTATTGTTGAGTTCAGATATTTCACCTGTCACAAATTGCTGTGATAAATGGTTGTTGGATACGATCGTGCGCCTGGATGATTTAATTCTGCTAGAAAATGCTTCGGTCCTATATATTTTTTCGCATTGTAGAAATATTATTCGATCGCTGCAAGAAGTGCAATCTAATGTGAAATTTTAAAATAAAGAATAATTGTTAAATGCGCCTAAAAAGTAACTAGTAACTTCCAAGTCAAAACTGACAGTCCTGATCCCACTACGCCACTGATGTGACCGCGCATTATATTATAAGTCATCATTATTAGTCTTCTAGATGATGATGCTATTTTTATTTCTTTTGCTGTACTATATTTTATTTTATTTACATTGTATTTTGTTTTCTGCATTTAAATAAATAAAATTTCTCTGACGGACAGAGAATAGTTTTTAATATCGCTACCGATCGTATAACACGGCGCGAGGCAGCACGGTCTTGCTAATTAGTGTTAAAAATGTCAACCAGTCGATGAATGAGCAGGATCGATATGGGAGCTTTTGCCCATAAAACGGTCCTGGTTAAGAGGTGGATACCATTTACTGTTGGATGAAAGCCTCCCAAATTTTCTCTGTTCTTTGTTATTCGCTGCCGTATATTTCCGCAGAATTTGATGATTTCTTCAGTTCATCAGGACGGATTATCGATCTCTATAATCCCCTCGAATGACTGCATTCATCTAACGATTGTCCCTTTTACCATTAATAGGCAAAATAGTAATATCACTTATGTACTACATATCACTTATGTACCACTGTATTGTGATACATATCAATGTATTGTAAATAAATATCAACGCACAATTTTATGTAATTCTATCCGAAGATTAGCTCCATCTTTACTCCACAAGGTAAAAATGTGCCAAAAGCAATGTTTGTGAGCATTTATTAAAGGAAAAATACGTAAAATCTTTGGATTAGTAAATGAAGCTATTGTGAATGTGATATTTCTGGTACCATGCCATTTTTTGTGTCTCGTAGACATTACCTGTGTTGAGATGTATGAAATAGTAGTAGCGTAAAAAATACAGTCCGTTAAATACCCGCATGTTTTTTTGTTATTTAATTTTGGAGGAATATGATACGTTGCTGTTCCTCCGCTTTAGCACTCGTATATAAATATAACTCGTGCGAAGCTTTACGTTAACAATGTCGTAAATCAAAAGCTCCGCTTTAATACGTATTCCAGTGAGTGGCTTCAACGCCCAAAAACGTTTATCATTCATTAATTAACATAAATATTTCGCTTAATTTTTTTATTGTACTATTTGACCCAATTAGACGGCTATTTCCACTAGACATCCTTCAAAAGCTCAGAACGTAAGAAAAAAGTGTTCGGTCGGCATCCCAGGAAGTTGTTCCTACGCTTTCGCTTGTTTTTTATCATCTGTCGAAATGAATTTGTCCCCAATACTCATTCATCTCGTGGCCCCCACCTCCGCGAGTTGGACCAGAGTCTGTTTATCTTCCCGAGAGTGTTAATAAGACGGTGAGTATTTCTGGCAACACCGGAGAGCGCTGTTTCGCAAGCCATGATGTAATGACAAGCTTCTACATATTGAAGTGTTTAAATGACGCTTCGTACAACTTATTAAGTGTGGCTTGGTTCAGTTGCACGTGAAGAATCGATTTGGAAATAAGTCCAATACAATACAACTTCATTTAAGTTCATGAGGTAATTTAGATCATAGTCTAGTGGATTTGTCGTACATCATTCATATTTTTGTTTTAAATTTCCATGTATTCAGTACGATGTAATGACAAGCTTCTACATATTGAAGTGTTTAAATGACGCTTCGTACAACTTATTAAGTGTGGCTTGGTTCAGTTGCACGTGAAGAATCGATTTGGAAATAAGTCCAATACAGTACAACTTCATTTAAGTTCATGAGGTAATTTAGATCATAGTCTAGTGGATTTGTCAGACATCATTCATATTTTTATTTGAAATGTCCATGAATTCCAGACCTGAAACGCTTAGCATTATTTTACTTTTATTTTGAAAACATAATTAGTTGTCAATAATGGATTGAATAAAAATATAAATGGACTTGTGGCATCGTATAGAAGGTATGAAAAATAATTCAAAGAAAATTTAATCAGTTTTAACATAACATAACTTAATCACTCTCAAAACTCAAATAAGGATTAAGAGTGACAAATAAAAATTAAGAGCGGTTGTAAAAAGAATTAGAAAGACAAAATAATTTTAAGCACCCTTGGAAAAACTATTACATAAAATTCTATTATTTTTGTTAATTTTGTTTAAAATCAAAATCGTATGAATTTATTTTAATCCACTTCAGAAATAGTTATTTATTTTTTTAGTTACTAAGGATAATAAAAATCGTAAACCGGCAACTGAGGTCAAGCATTGGTCTTCATATGCATCACACTCGTGTTAATCCCCCTTCCTAAACCACTCACGTACAGTTTCCATCTATTTACTACACATCAATAATAACTCAATTGGGTATGCTTGCACAAAGTTCACTCATTAAAACAAATTATAGAAGTCTCACATAGACGAAGCTATTTATATGAGAAACGTGTAATCCCTTGGCCATCCTATAAAAAGATCCCCATACATGCTTCCCATACAAATAGCTTCGTCTCGGTGAGACTTCTATGATTTATCTTAATGAAAAATTATCCCTCTGGGGACAAAATTCAGTTATTGTGTTTTCAGAACATGCGTATAAAATATTATTCATTGATAATATACAAATAAGTCACGTATTGTTAAATTGTAAACTATTATAAATAAAATTATAAAATTGCATGTCAAATATGAAATATTTTTCCGGGCATTTTGTATGTGAAATGCACTTTTCGTTAAAAAAATCGAACCTTTAATTTTTTCGCCAAAATAAATGAAGCCCGGGAAGTTTCCTTTGGTGTAGATGTATAAGGAACACTCGCAAAATGTGGCAGTCGCCAGTGGTCAGCCTCTGAGTGAAGGGATGTACTTAGTGCCCGTCTGATTGTCAATTCTAGTGAAATAACGGAACGACTTGAGCGGTTATATTATATTTAATTTTTCCAAAAGCTTAGCGATTCCAAAATGGAAACCATTTGCAAGATTCAACAGGCATTTGGGAAATGGTAAAACCACTTCAAAGACGTTAAATTTATGACTTTATAACAAGTAACTGAAGAATAGAGATCAAATGACCTGGACCTTCGGGAAAAGTATGCCGCCCCAGATATCCTGCGGAAAGTTAAAGCCACGATACTGCAGTGGGCGGTGCACGTCCCGAATACAGGATCAAAAAGGATATACGATGATCGAAATCAAGGGAAAACCAAGATAGGACAGGAAACAATATCAAAACCGGAGTGCCGAACAGATGGGCCACAAGGGCGATACATGGTGAAGGACGGATGGCGGGACGCAGCCGTGGGAGCTTGGCAGGAATTAAATTCAACCACTATTCTTCAATTCGCACTACATCGCAAATAATCACTCGTTCCTGAAACACTTAATAATCGCTTGCTAAAATATTATGTTTAATTCTCCACGTAAATACTTCGACCGATATCTATCGCTTCGATTAATCTGCGCGTTGGTAACACTGCTGTCGGTTTTATCGTCGGTTATGTCGCGTTAGTTAAACGTCAAAATAACGTAATCCGCCGCAGCATTGGCTCCGCCTTTTATACGGAACTCGTTAGTTTTTCGAACCTTCGGGATTATTCTATACATTTCCAGTATTTGCGAGAATGTTCCCGTCGTTTCTAGACTGTTCCAGACGTCTTCCAAATGTTGTGGATAATTCCATAGTAATGTAGGGCGTTCCAGAGGGTTCCATAGTGTTGTCTTTGACATACTACGAGGGATTCTGATGGTGCGCAATTCCTTAGGTTTACCATTTCATTACAACATTATGAATTTAAATTTTCCAAAAAAATATACGGCTTTTCCTCTCCATCAAAGCACAGTTTTACCAAAAGATACGAATAGCCAATATCAACGAGACACGAATAGCCAATAATTAGTAAAATTAAAATAATTTTTGGTTTATCAGATCAGTTAGAACAGGTTGTATTTTCATGCCTGGCGGTAATCGTTCGTTCAAAACATACATTTTTATGCTTTTCACCAATCGAACAATGCGTTTTCGTAAAAATCTATGGTTTAAACGAACTATTACTATGAACCAAGTTGATGCGACCGGCCCTTACTCAATAAAAATATCAGTTACCAGTGGCTGCAGAACTCAGCCGCGTACTTATTTGAGGTTCTAAACTTGCAATATTTGAATAAATTTTTCCTTCTTACAATGTCTGATAAAAATTTATGTTGCGTTTTTCTGTCCGAATTTTTAATTAATATTTATTATATATTATTATTAATTACTAAACTCCATTTGTTGTGGTAAATTCCCGGTCAAAGTTCAAGATAACGTATATAATACGTGCACATTTTAAAATCTCTAACATTCATATTCTTGGCTGAGGCACTTATTGCTCGGTTTGTTTACCCTTTTGAAAGAGGTTTTCCGAGAAAAGTTTTATTTTACAAGCGAATTTAAAAATATCTCGCTAAAGTAAGCAAACATTAAAAAGTTTTAGTGCTGTTTTATGAATGCGGCATTTTGGCTATATTTTGCAACGGTACTTCGGTGGGAAGTTCGGATAAAATGTACATATGGAAGTATTTGCAATATTCCGTTTTTTTGTTTTGTTTTCACTCTGCATTGTTTTGGCGCGGGAACCGCTTTATCAGACGTGAGATCAAACGTCCATTCTAATACGCGCGAGCTGATAATGGTTCGTGAATTAATGAAAAACTTTTACGTTTTCGCAAGAACTTCACGGCTAGGAAGTAAATGCAAATATCATAATAATTAATATTTTAATGAACGTTATTCAGTCTTGATCTTGCAAGTGGGCGGAGATCCAGTGGAAAGTATTTGTAATAATGAATTTATTTATAGATTCGTAAATCTGATCAAACCTCTAATCATACTATTTTGTAAGCTTTTTTGAAAAATGTAAACCTTAACCAGTTCTATTGTATAACCTTTTTATATTGAAAGCGTTAATTTTTGTGATTTTGGACGTTAATTTAAAAACATTTTTATAGTCAACGCATTTTCCCCATTTCAATTTCTACCTGTTTATCATCTCCCCACACTACACTACGGATAAGACTATGCCTGTACCAGATTGATTCCTTTAAATATTTTATTTTATGGCGCAATTATTCCTGAAGAAAATGCAGTGGTACGGAGAGTGGTCGGAGATAAATATAATCAACGCGGTTTAAAAAAGTGGTTCGATATTAATAGCTCTGTTACCTATGGTCGGTATCTATCTACATTCCGCAAGATCTTTCTAAAATCACGAATGATTTACCAAATACATCGCTGTGTGGAAATCTGTTATAAAATCGAAATAATGAAATTTCAAACGGACAGCCGCAATTGTAATTAATTATAAAAGTGTGAAAAAAGGTGTCGGCACAACAATAAGTTGCAGCTAACGTCCGTGCATCCTGCCGAGCCGAGCTGCGGCAAGGTTGGCGAACTCTCGCATCATCAGCGCCGGCCGCTAGGACACAGCACCGCTAATTTAGTGGACCGAATCCGGCCGACACTGGCGACAGTTGAGCGCGGCGCTCGCGTTGTGGGCTGTGGGCGCCGTCTCCCGGGGACGAGGTCCTCGAGGCGGACGTCACAGCACCTGAAGAGCGCGCAAATTACGAGGGCGATAAAATACTGTTTCGGCCACTCGCTTGCCCCGCATTTTGACAAACATAATCAGGGTTGCCTCGGAACAAACAGCCGGCCGCGCGACGCATAATAAATAATTTACCCTAACTACATTATTTTCTTCCTCTTCACCCGCTTCCCATTTTATTCCTACTGACTTTTCTTTTCCCCTGTTCCGGGCCATCGCTTTATCTAACTGGGCATTCTTCAGATCCTTTTTCACACTACTCCACCGTGTGGGGCTACCTCTACCTCTTTTTGTCTCTTGAAATGGGGCACTCGAGAACGTTTTAAGAACTACACCAACATGCGAGTTTTTCTGTTTTCTGTATTCAGATTTTGGTTACGTTAAGAACACGGTGAACATGTTTGACATAATTACAGTAAAGAAACGAATGTAGGTATTAAAAATTTAAAGAAAAAGAATATTAATAAAAATAAAACACTATATGAAACCACTATTTATTGAATTATCAACATTTTTCGAGGGCGTTGTCCCCTCATCAGGATAGAACGAGTACCGTAATTTAAAATTCACGTTAATAATATAGAAAACGTAGTAGTAATACATGATAATAATAATATAAATAGTGGTTCTATACAAAACCTCTCATTTTTATTAATGTAAATATGCATTATCACAAAGTTATTTTGCTGTCATTGAAGAACTTAAAAGAATATTATTTCGGGAATGAACATAAGTCATTCAAAGTTCATGCTAAATTTTTGGTTCATAATGAACTACGACCTTCGATGAGTCAACAGGGGGTAGAGACGCCCCCGCATACATCATTGAAGCGAGCCTCGAATGTTGCGCGTGAATGTAGCTCGCTGTGACCCGATGCGGTGGCTGCTCCGCCCGCCGCCGCTCCGGCCCGGCGTCCGCTCTGCCGCTCGGCCGGCCGAGGCGACTTTTCGTTAACAGACCGTGAAAACAGTCGGCGGCGGCGGAAGTCGTACCGCGGAACGTCGCGGCCGCGGCGACTCAATCTCGCGGCTAACAATGGCGAGATAACCGATCGCGGCCGATACGACGATCGATCACCCAAATATTACGCGCGTGTCCGTCGCGGGATGAACATTATGGCGGCGTGCGATCTGCGCTCGAAGCCAATCTGTTCTATGATTCAGATTTTACGAGTAAGACCGCCTTAGTTTAGGTCTTGCTAATTTTTTTCACAACAGCGAAATCAGATACAGTTTATGTTGTTCGCGTATATGTACCTACCTATATAAACTAATAGATAAATTTGGCTTGTAAACAAAAAACTGCTGACAAGCCGTTCTCGCGAATTAGTGGGTTTTTCTTTTGCAAAAAATTAGACTAAATTATCAATCATTTAAAAAATAAAAAAACATTGGAATATTTCCCGGGAAAATATATTTCTTTCATTTTTCAACAAAAGTTTGTAAATATTAAATTTGTGTCGTTAAAGACCATGACAGATAGTCCTATTGTGACATTAATATGCAATGCATATTTTATGAAATTAGAGGTTTAACGTGTTATGGAATACACTTTTTTATATTTGAATATTATAAAAGCTGTACAAAATAAATTTAATAGTTTATAAAATGTATAGAATTACTCCATTTTAGACTAACAATATTACAAAAGTACTATATGTATAAGATAATTCCCAAAAGAAAATATATAAAATTAGCACCGGATTGAAAGATTTATCTAGCAAGGCAAATAAAGGTTGTATTTTGGTAAAAGATAAATACATTAAATATAGAAAAATTACCAAAAATATTTAAAGAACATTTTATAATTACTTAACAGTAATTAAGCTTCTGAATACGTATTATGGAAACTTATTATAATGATATGTATATGTTATAACGATGTGAAGAGATGTTCAAAATGTATGTATATTGCAGATGAACAGATTGATTGATGGGCGGATAATATAAAAAAATTTAATGCAATTTTATTGAAATGTATTGAATTAATTTGAAAAGATTGTTAAAGTTTTCCGGTAGTCAGTGAAAAACCTGTCAAAATAGTTTTACGCTTTCATTCATCATGATCAAACAAATTACATTTTCCTAAAATATATTTGATCAATGTAAAACAATATTTGATCAATGTAAAACAAGATTAGAATAATTAACAAGAATATATTTTGTTTACACCAGAAATACAATGTTTACTAAAAATTAAAAATTAAATAATTATTCATCTTTTGGAAATGGAACATTATTTTAATATTAATAGGCTTTACAAATTGTACATACAAATTATGAAAGATTACAGTTGGATAAATGAGAAATTTTGGAAAAAAGAAAAAGTGTTAATAAAATTTAATTTTATAAATAACCAGGCTCTTTTTGCAAATAGTTAGTTATCTTTAAAACATGTTTTCAAATTAGTACTGAATTATTTATTAATCTCTATTTATTTATTTTTTATTTTGTGAACGACTATACTTCGATTTATAATTTTTAGTATACGTTGTACTTGATAAAGGGTATAGAATTACTTTGGCTCCGAAACTATCGGTATTTTGAACAAATTAGTGCTGTAGAAAAAGTATTTTCTTATTATTTATATTTATTATATCATCGCAAAATCAATTTTCATTTTTGAAGAAGTTATAACAAGATTCAATACGTAGGCATTAGGCTAGCAAAGTAGTGCATCTTCAATATGAGAAGAACTAAATATACTCAAATATTAAATCTCTAATTAACGTACCGCGTTCCCTAACTATTTCACTTTTCGTGTAACGAGTAAAATAATCTTACATCTCAATTAAAATACTTTCACCGTCATTAAATTAATTGAATTACTAAAAATACTCCTCCGAGCCCAGTTCGCAACGAAGTTGGAACGGAGAACTGGCGCGACGGTGGCGCTGCCCTGCAGTAGGGACCCACACACTTACACGTACAAATAAATATATACAAACTCACTTCTAAATATTTACACATAAACAAAACAAAATAAATGTAATAGTAAGTCAAAAAATTACCCAGCTACTTAAATAACTATGCATGAGTATTACTCAAAACATAATATAAGCGCGTTTTATTAGTACCATGTTGATTCACTGCGTTGATTTTATATCAAACGGTCATAGTAAAACTGCGGTTTACTAAAACTGTGTTTTAACGGGTCACACCATACTAAGGCATCAAAAATATACTCAACTTCAACAATTCAAAAAATATACTTAATAATAATTAGTTAATAATTTTGATTGACATGTCATTTTCAAATTTTCAAAATGGCGGAGTTGTGTGCTGCACCGCAAACGTTCCTTCTCCATGATGTGCCCAGCTGATGGAGATAATCATATCTCCAGTGTTTGAATGAAAAGAGAAACTCAATTATTTTCTTGTTAAATTATGTAACATCTATGATGTGGCATATCGAAGAAATACTTTTTTCGTGCAAACGAGAGCAGTTTGAAAGTAATTTAATTTTTTCCTCAAAAAATTCTAATTAAAAATGATGACGTATATTTTTCTGGCAAACTTTCGACCATAGTTGTCTTACAATGTATACAACTATAGTCCATATTTTTCCCTAATAAATCGAAACAGCCATAGTTGGGAAAACGTCGTGCAACTATCAGGCAGGCAACTTAGTTGATAATTAAGTTTTGCATAAATCAATAAGAAAAAGGTTTTTATTTTAGTTACTTTCAAACAAATATTAATTGTTTAGAAAAATAATACAATAAACATTGAATAAAATCATAAATCATGGAATAAAATAATTTATTTTTTTGGTTTCACACGTCGGCGCATAGAAAAGCTCCGTTGGTGCTTTTCTGCTTTGGCTTAATAAACAAATATTTTTTTTTCCAAAATATGCAAACTTCTGTATCTGGCAATTTCCATAGATTTCCAGATCTGGTTATATATTTTATACTGGCCTCTACTTTTATGACTTGCCCAGGCCAGTATTGTCTTTCATAATTCACGAGTACAAATTCCTCTCCTTTTAGGAGAAAACCATCATTAAAGAACACGTAGTTCAGAGGCCTCCACAGTATCTGATAAGATCGATGTAGGTTCTGGAATATCCATCTCCTTCGTCTTCCATGCTTAAACTTTCTACTGGCTTTGCCATTCTACAGATTTTTTTGAGCAATCTTAAGTTTTTGGGAAAAATTATTGCGATTTGGCCATAGTTGAACTTGCAATGGGCAAAATATTTAATAAATGTATAGAAAAACTAAACTACCTGTCACAGAAACTAGCAGGAACAAATAAAAACTACTTGAGAGAGCAAGTGACTAGAAAGTTTGCAGATAGAGAGTTTGAGTGCAATCAGTACCTCACAATGAGAGTTGACAGGCGAATAAACAATATGGTCAAATTGCGTTTCAAAGCAATAAAAGTATCATTCAATCTATGCTGTTCCATTTAATACATTAATGGCTCAATAGATGTCTGTAATGATCATAAAACAATATTAAATTAACCTTTGTTGCCTCTACGCGAGTTTAATATTATTTTATATTTTGTTCACTACTTGAGTTTCGAGAAAAACATAATCTCTCATTAAAGTACTCGTATCAAACTGACTAATTTTAAATATAGAATTATTACATTCATTCTATTCAAATATAAATAAATAATTTCAAATAATGGTTTTGGAGGAGGCCAAGGCCAACAATGGGTTGTGGAGCCATTGATGATGATGATAAATAATGGTTAGGTACTGAAAAAATGAGCCTTAGTTACTAGTGTAAGGGTGATTGTAATGGGAGCGATGTAAAGAAAGCGTAGTTTGCTCAATTTCTATGGTTGTTATTGAATAGCATTGCTTATATTATTTATTATTTATACAATTAGACAATCCCACCGGTTACCTACTTTGCTTTCGTTTTATGCACAAAAGCCTTCCATTGTTTCTTCGCACCTAAGCGCGTCGGAATCCCAGTATCTGGACAATATATTTTAGTTGTTGGAAGTAACAGTTATGGGGGCAACGAAATATGGGTTCTGAACAGTTCCTAATATTCATGTCGCCTTGTATTTCCAATCCGCTATGTTCACTTGATACTGTAAGGAGAAACTGATAGTTTTCTGTACGAAGAAAAAAAGAAAAACTTAATTATCGGTATAAATGGAGGGTGTACTATACTAATATGTTTAGTATTTTTTTTCATTCAATTGTTCATCAGTTTTTAAATATATATTTTAAATTATTTATATTCATATCGAACGCAACGTGATATTAATTGAGTTGCTTACAATACTCAAATAGTTCTGGATCGCCCTGACCTAATAATCTACTACGCTTCTTAAATACACACATTAGTTCGAAAACAAAACGTAATTTTCTTCTTCCTCGTCAATAATTTTGTACCCGTCTTTGAGTTTAGGCTTTCCTCAAGCTCTGCGACCGGTCTTGTGAAGCTCATTTCTCTTCAAGTCATTTGTCAAATGACTACTGCATTTGTGGACGACCTTTGATTCTATATCCCAGCCATGGGCGCCACAGTAGTTCCTCTATGCCTATATTTCGTCCGTAAGCCTCGCTAAATGACCGGCGAACTCGCACTACTGTTTGGCGACCATGTGGACAATGTCGATAACTTTTGCTTTTGTCTTATCCACTCGTTTGTCTTTCTGTCTCTCAGTGAATACCTTATATATACATAATATACATATTATGATCACATACTATGTACTGATCGTTTAAGCGAATCCGAAGGTAATGAGTTTGAAGATTATAGAATTTCATTTCAAAATAGGCTTAAAAAAATTACATTGTTATTTTTTCCATTTTCTACGCAGACAAATGAAATAATGTAGGATAATTCATAAATACTTCCGTGTTACTATCAAAACTCCTTTATTAATTCATGGCTTCTTATACTTTTCATATCCACTTGCTTACCATTAGTTCATATTGTTAATATTGTCTGTTGCTTACTATAAATTAACTTAAAAATAGTTTATTATCCATATTAGTACTAAATTTTCTATGCTTTAAATATATCTGTGTATTTATATAAGATATATATTTTTTTAAACAGAGATGCGAACACGGAATACGTATCACATCAATATTCTTACTACTTTCAAACTAAGCTAAACGCTTGTGCTATGAAATATTTATATCACAGAAATTATTTATTTTTTCTTACAAATTCGCAATTTAAAAAAAAATACTAGTGAATTAATAACAATAAAATAACCCGTTATAATAAGCTAAACGCTAACGATAGTAGGATTAACTTTAAGGTCTCCTGGAACGAGGCCTAAAACCAAAAAACCAGATCAAATAGTCTCTGAATAGTAAACAATTAAGCAATAAGTGTTAAAAAATTAATAGGGTGTTAAATTTAAAATTCTTTACATACCTGCGACATGCAGACCGGAAGTTTATTTACCGCTAATTCGGCTAAATCGAGATCCCCAAAATCAAGGTTTTACTGTATTTCCAGTTTTGAGAGCCGCAAGAGACACGACGTGCTGTCCCCCTCGGCCGGCGGCGGAGGGTGTGAGGTGTAAAGTATGAGTCGGCCGTGCCACCGGGCGCGGGAAGCGATGTTCTCGCGCGATAAGAGCTTTTTATTGTGACGTGGTCGCCTTCCGGAACGGTGTGTGCACTGATCAGTGGTCAGTGGTCGGCGGCCGGCGGCCGGCGGGCGCGCCGCGACTAGTGCTCCAACACGAACGTATTACACTCATTTTTAATTAACTCGCATTTTATTGGCGCTGTTGTAATTTTTCATAACTTAGTACCTACTTTGATAAAAATGACAAATTTGTGAAAGTTTTGAGAAATATTATTATTAAAGTTATGGTAACTACCAACAGAAATATATAAATGTCCTACTAAAAATTAACATACTTCTTAATTTTAATCTGTTCAAATCACGGAGAATACAATTACACGGAGATAAACTAAACCCTTTAGGCGAAGAGATTGAGACACACGCATTTTTAAGGCAGTTAAAGTATTTATTCTTGCATAATTAGAACACCTAGTAGAAGCATCCGTAAAATCCGCGGTGTAGGGATATGCGATCAATCCGAATCGAAACAATTTTGTTTTAAAACATCAAAACAAAACTCCAACTCACAACGTGTATAAGCGAACTTGAGTAGAGTTATAGGGTGTTTGTCTGATGTTTTTAATACATTAATACTGGGAGAGCGCGGCACGTCGGCAGTGTGAATATATATTGCGTACCTAAAATATAAAAGTATTAATCAAACTATGGAAATAAATATCCACTGTTGTCGCATAATCTGTGCAGTTTTAATTTTACCAAATAAAATTAATTAATAATTATTTAGCTCCCCTCTGACCCTTTCTGCCCTCACCAAGCCCAGCATAGCATTCTGCCTAATCCTTTGATCCTTGATCAAGCCACGTGGTTTATGGACGCTCTCTAAATAAAACGTATTTTTACACTTAACAATTTTTAAAATTATATATAATTTCTTTTCAAGTAAAAACGTATTTTTGCACTAAAGCACGACTTATTTACTTAGACATTATACTTTTTAAAAGTATTTAATTTTTCATAATTATTTTCAAACTTTAAAACGCGCAGTAAAACAAATCAAACGTATCGGAACCGGCCGTGGAGCCAGACCGTCTACCAAGAAATTTACGTTTGTTCACCTCTATATATTTTGATGGCGATTGGTTGAATTAAGGTTTCCTTAAAACACTCATTCACAAAAACTTATCTAATCCCGAAGAAGCACATGTTTCAAGAAGCTCGTTCGTTTACTATTTAATAATGCTTTTGTATTTTTATTCGTTATTTTGTGTTGTATCAATTTGTTTATTTACAAGTATTTAGTTAAATTCATAATTGACAATAAATTTTGGAGTTGTTTAATGTAATGGTTATTTAATCAGAATGATACTATTTTAAAATGTCATATATAGCAACCATCGTCTTTTATTTTATTCATTAATATGTTTAAGTATATTCTTCACCATGGTAAACTACACGTTTGCTCAACGTTTGGTATTTATCCAAAAAAATTATGAAAATAAGCGTTCGTTTTTGAATTTTCGAGGTTATCTTCGTCTAACTTATGGTCCGCATAATTGACCTACTGGGCTTGCTATTCAGCAGATCGTTGCGAAATTTTAAATTCAAGATTTTACAACGAAATACAAGAATTGAAGATCATATTGCTGCAAGAGCTAGTATTACAGAAGACATAAATTTATCTTTTGGGCTTTTCAACAATGATAACTTGGCATATTTTTATATGTATGTTATATGAACACAATTAATGGATTTTGTCCATAGAGGTATAATTATTCAATAAGATACCTAATTAAGATCTCAAAGATAATTATTCTCGTTTTCCATATAATAGCTTCGTTTCTGTGAGACTTCTGTAATATATACTAGCCGTACACCCGTGAAAAATCACGGAAAATAATAATAACAATTTGCAATCGTGTGACTGCGCACCATATTCCGCTGATTGCGTGTCATACTCTTTTAAGTGTTACACATAATCATTAGTTTTAATTCCAGCAATTTACGAACTTTAGGATAGACAGACTGACAACGAAATTATTATGTTTGATTTATTTTAATTGTAAAGATTAGTATTTACACCCTTATAAGATTATTTTCACCCTAGAACTGCAGCCACTAGACTACCGTAGCCGCCGTGAGTTAACTGACTAGGTTAACCATTAACTTGAAATTGATCGTAATTTCGCTTAAAAATCGTCTTTTTGGATGAAGAAAATTTTTGATTACATGGTTTTATCAATAACCAAAACTGTCGTTTTTGGTATAAAAGTAATCCACAGGAGATCAAGTGAAAGCTTTGCATCCGCAAAAGATTATTGGCATGGTGATATCAAATGACCGACTTTTTTTCAAATTTACACTGGAAATGCAGTTACAGTGAATGCTTAGCAATATTGAATGATGTCAATAGGATTTTCGTTGCCAAAACTGAATTAATTTGATTTGAATGACATGATTTTTTTTTTAAAAAAGAAAATTTATTATTTAAAATTGAATATCTTACGCTGCATTTACGATATTAGGCCTAATATATTTGAAAAAGTCATCGAAAAATGGGTTCAACGAATTTATTCCTATAAACGAAGCTGAAGTGGACATTTAAACGTCATTTCGTTTAAAACGTAATCGTTTTTGCTTCAAAATATTTTTTTTTGTTTGTATCTTAAACTGTTTTTGTTTTGTTTTATTTTCATCATATCGTTCTCACGGAAAACCCTTTACATATACATAAGTAGGTATATCAATCAGTGTCTGATTATTGAGAAAAATAATGAAAAAAGTTTTCGGAAGTTTAAAAAAAATTTAACTTAATCTAAACTTCTAAAGTCTCAACAACAAAACGTATGACGTAATTGAAAATATAATGGAAATATGGTTTCCGGTCTCAATGGTGTGTAAGTATATATTTTCGATACCTAGATACATTTTTTCGGTGTTTTTTTATAAGTAAATTGTTATATATAATATTAATTTCAAATAAATTTATTTAAATCGAAAGCGAGCCCCCACTACCTACTTTGAGTCTTCATTTGCGAACAACTTCCGCAAATGGTTGTACTGCACAACCATAAAAACTGCATTAAATTTGAAAACTTTCCACTAGAGGGAGCACGAACATGAAGGGTGTTCGTGTAGAGATCGTGAAGTTAATCTTGATGATTTATTCATAAATAAATGAAGACTATATTATAATTTTAATATGTAACTTCTTGCCATTCTATTTTGTAAAATTCCCTTGCCACTGTTATTCACGAATACAAAAATGCGACATTAATATTGTTACATCATCCATGTTAACCTTTAATCCAACGTACCAATAGGCGCACGCCACAGTAGCAACTAATGTGCTTTCCATTTGTGCGATTTTTATTTAAAATGAATTCACAGAAATCGATTAAGGGGTTACACCACCCTGGTAGGAATCGATGATCTTTTACAATGAGATGATACATTTTTTTATTGGCACTTATACATATTGAACTATTATTTTATTAGAATATTTAAAAAAAATTTCCGTGGAGCTCCTCCGCCATCACCAAGATGCAACATTCCCATATTTTAGTCTGATACAGAAACGAAGGTAATTATTTATTTAGAAATGAAGTATCTAATATAAAATTTTAGTTTAATCTGTACCCTTTTAAGTGCTTATAAAAAATTAATCATCTCCTTGTAAAAAATCACCCAACTTCTACGTAAATTTCAGATTTGCAGGGTAGTTGAATCCCTTAATTGTAAATCATTAAGTAGATTTAACGCTCTAGTTGACTTGCTGTAGTTCAGCGGTTAAAGAAATCCTGGAATCAGATTCCAGTGATTCATGAGAAAATCAATACTTATATTCATTGTCATTTTAATCAATATATATATATAAAGAAACCCGTGTTTCCCACCCGTCAAGTTTTCTCCATAACCCGCCCCAACCACCCACCGGTGGTTATGGTTGTGCCCTTGGTGTCACATCGAAAATATGCGAGTTTGGTGGGGGTGGCTGTGCGTGGGTGGGAGTAGGTGACGAAAATGTTCTTTCTAGCACATTTTTTTGTTATGGGAAGGCCCCAAATGCTTCAGAATGTTTCAAAATAGGCGCGCTGACTGTGTCGGTGAGTCTAGAAGGTTCCGAAAAAACCTGATCTAGAAATTTCCCGAAAATTCTATAAGGTTCTAAACTGAGTGGCGGAATGTGTCGGTGTGTCTAGAAGGTCCTGTACATTCGAATTTCTTGAAAGTTCTGGAAGGAGAATGTTCTAGAAGGTTCGCGAAAGTTCTATGACGATCCAAACAGTGTTCTAAAAATCTATGCGTGCGAAGCCGCCGGGCACAGCTAGTTTCAATACATATATTTATTTCGAGTCAAATAATTTGAAAGTCAACGTACAATAAACAATTTTTACGTAGACACGTTATTCATGTACTAGTTTATTCAAAATAATTTCAGACTTGTGAAAATAAAAACTTTCATTTCTGTCTCCACAGAGATTTGTGTTTGAACACAAGTTTGTGTTCAAACACAAGATAGAGACAATTATTACACTGGATAGAAACATTTAGTTTTTTTTTGATAAAAATTACTTCTTCTGCTATTTTCCTATTTTTCAACAATTAAGTTTTTTTAGATTACAGAAATCGCTTTCTCCGCCTTATCTGGATAATTTTTGTTACTTACCTAGACTTTATCAAAATAACATTTATCATTATAATTTTATTTTTAATTATGACATTTGGTTTTGGCATATTTGACTACCAATGGCTGGATGGATGTATAAATCAGTCTGATTTTAATTTATCTAGCTTAAAAAGAGAGGCTTCAATTCTTTCCTCATTCATTCGCTCAACATGCCAAAACCACTTGAGTGACCTTTTTTTAACGTTCAATTAAGTACGCCAAGATCAGATTTACATTCTTTACTAATTTCCTTATTCTTTACTCTATCATAAAGGGATTGTCACACGTACGTCAAAGGGATCGCATTTCCATTGTATATATTTTACTTGCGTACATACATCAGTGTTGGTACCAAGAGATCCACTGTGTACCGCTGGACTTGCCTTGGTAGACTAGCGATACACAGTGTATTTCTATTAGAAATTATTGCATTCAAAGCACCGTTCACTTTATTTCGTGAAGTCACCCTCCTCTTGATATATTTCTCAGCTTTCTCTCTTCTATCGAATATACTTCCCAAATACACAAACTCATCTACTCTTTCCAAATATTTACTGCCTACTTGTACTTCATACTTTTGACTTGTTAACATTGATAAACTAGTCTTGTTCGATATTTATTATTTGTACTGCATCATCCGCGTACAGTAAGCAGAATACAATCAATAATAATACGGAATTTTGAAAAAAGGAAAAAGGGTTAATAGTAAATTGAATATAATAAATAACCAGGTCCTTTTTACAAATTAGTAGTTATCTTTTGAATTTGTTTTCGTGTTAGTACTACTATTCATTTCCCGTATATTATTGTTTTTATATTTTGATTGTCTATAGGTTCTTAGATTTTTTAGTTTTAATTTGTTAGTAGGTATATATTGTATCCCGACGAAGGGACCATTGGCCCTAAAACATTTAATATTTTCTGTAAGTGGTGAAAAAAAAGTACATTTTTATTAATTATATTAATAATGTCACTACAATTTTGCTCTTTTTGAAGAATAATACAATCAAATCACCCATTTTCGCTCCTACATTAATATATTCTAGTTCTTTCACACTATTATCCGTTTATAAGTTGAATACCCATGGAGAGCCACAAAAGTTATCAAACGTAACCCTTTATAATAACTTTTATGATACCAAAGCATGGTATAAATGATCTTTTGATTCTTAAAGACGCAGTACTTCCATCATATAGGGATGCAATCGCGTGTATAAGTTTATTGTACTCTCTTTGATCAGAGAGTATCTTTTATAACCTTCATCTTGTAACTTTGTCGTAACTATATATTTTACTGATCTACAAATGCGCAGAAAAGTTTTTGATTTTTTGCTTAAAACTTTTTCGTCGTTATCGTACCTACAAAATCCCCTTCTGATTCTATTAAAATTCTGTCAGAAAGTTTTCTAGCCGAGCGGAAAAGACTTGCTCTATAGTTCCCGCATACCACGACCCTAACCATTTTTAGACAGAATAACTGCTCTCCTCCATTCTGAAGGGGTGTGTCTCTCCTCCAAACATTTATTAAAGAGTGTAAAAAATGACTATCACCACCGGCCGTGTTATATACAACAGCGATGTTATCATACCTCATAGCCTTACTGTTTTTGGCGTACTTTACTGCTCACTTTATTTCGTTTTCGTCATTCCCATTTTGTACTTATTCATACGTTTCCTGAAAATATTTCATCCATCTATCTGAAAATATTTCGTGCTCACTTATTAACGTTTATATTATTTATTTATATCATAATATTATTTTTATTTTTTTCTATTTATTAATATCATAATTATTTATAATCTGGGGAATGAGAATTGTCATTTCGTCAATTTGGACATACGACAGTCCCGTTTATTTTGTGTCTTACTAATATCAACCTTCTTATAATGAAGATAATGGAACACATCTGTTATTTCAAACTTTTTAAAATCAAGTAATAAATATTTAATTGATTTCTTTCCAATTCAATTGACTTTAATTTTTTTCCAGGATGATATAATATATTCGTGTACTGAAATGTTTATAAGTTAATTTTGCTGCTGAATTTTTTCAAGCCAAATTTCTTTAATATCCATTAAGTTCTTTATTAAATATTAACATAGTTTAGATATAGAGAAGATATATTAAAATGTACTGAACGGTGAAGCCAAATATACCGGATGGTGAAATCAAAATGTACCGGATGGTGAAACCAATTTGAGAACTATATTTAAATAATAAAATAGGGCGACTGCTGTCATCAAAAGTATAAATAAATGATCGACGAAGAGCAGGAAATTTACATTTTTTTCTTTTTTCTAGAACCCGATTGACGGGAGGAATATTACAATTTACGAAAAGGGATCTTGACCCGATGTAATTAATTGGAGGACTATCACTTCTAGACGTTTTACTCGGAGAATGCAGCACACTAATGACTAGCAGCATGCTATAATATGTAAATCTATAAAATTCATGAGATCACATTATTATGTGAGCAAATTATCTCTTGGATCGTTGCACTCTACGGGTTAGAGCACTCACCCAGCGCCGCTCGAAGCCTATTTAATATTAAAACGCATCAAAATTATTAACCTTAGGCCAAATATTTAAATCTTAAATCGATATATCACGCTTGCCTTGGCTCCGTGTATAGCGTGCGAGGCACCAGTATTACATGCTCGCTGGCATCCAAAGAAAGGTAATTTTATTGCACATTCCGACTCCTAGAATGAGAAGATAAGTACTCATTAATTTATAGACACCACTGTCGTTCATTACATCTACATACATGATACTGAAAAATGACAACACCCGGTTGACAATAATTGGTTCCACTTTAAAATAAAATCATATTTTTGTTTTTCTACAATCACACGGCGGAATAGATCTCGACCAATCTAACTGTCTATTGTTAGATAATGGTCGATGTTTAACAGGTTTACGATGTCAGTAAAGCGACTCTTGAAATACACAAATCTCTGTTATTTTATTTAGAGAAGTACGCTGGATATTTTTATATCCGCCGACAGTAGAATGCACATAAAACACCACAGAAACGGTCCCCGCATATAATCTGATGACTAAACGTTCATATCTCAGCCGATATATTGTGTGTACATCCGTGTCTGTAGAGTGATATATTTTCCGCGTGTTATCCAATTAGACAAACTTAAGCCGCGAACTATCCCGATAAAACATTGACAGAGCAGTATTTTCCGAATAAAATACTCTGTTGAAATGTTGATGTCTCACAAATATTTTAAACATTTTCAGTCGTAATACTACGCCAGTACCGAGATGTGCGGCTCTCATACAGCGTGATGTGGCGCGAGTACAGCGGTGTCAATATAGCGGAATATGATGACAGTTTAGCGGGATACATTGCTGGTTCAGCGGAATATTATGCCAGTTTAGCGGGATTCATCGCTGCTATAGTGGAATACAATACCAGTTTAGTGGAATTCATTGCTGGTGTATCGAAATACAATGCCAGTTCAGCGGGATACGATGCTCATGAAGCGGAATTCAATACCAGTTTAGGGGAACACAGTACAGACGGTGTCAGTACAGCGGAATAAGTTGCCACTAAAACGGAATACTGTGCCAGTACAGCGAGACAACCAAAATCTTGCACATTCGATTTCCAGTAGCCCTTTAGTATATAGGCATTATCTACCTTATAAATTACACCTTTCCCACATTAAAAAATGAATATTATACAAAATTAAACCAGTCGACAGCCTGATGGCGTATCACTGTCTTGATTGTACCCAAATCTCTGAAGTGTATATATAATTTAATATGTATTATGTGTATTTAATTATAATCACTGTCACAAAGTAATTTATTGTCATATATATAATTTAGAAGCTGACGGTATCTTGGCATTCATGTGACCCATTAGGAACCAGTAACTTAATCAATATATATCAATAATATATATATCTCTCTCTGTATCTATCTCTCTCTTTCTCTCCTCTCTAGCTCTCTCTCTATCTCTCTCTCTCTCTCTCTCTCTCCTCCCTCTCTCTCCTCTCTCCCTCCCCCCCGTGTTCCCTATCCGCCCCGTTTTCTCCCCCCCCCTGCCACAACCACCCACCAGTGGTTATGGTGGTGGATAGCCCTTGGTGTCACATCGAAAATATGCGAGTTTCGTGGGGGTGGCTGTGCGTGGGTGGGATTGGGTGATGAAAATGTGCTTTCTAGCACATATTTTGCTATGGGAAGGCCGCAAATGCTTTAGATTGTTTCAAAATAGGCGCGCCGACTGTATCGGTGAGTCTAGAAGATTCCGCAAAAACCTGCTCTAGAAAGTTCTGGAAGGAGAAGGTTCTAGAAATTTCCCGAAAGTTCTATAAGGTTCTAAACTGAGTGGCGGAATATGTCGGTGTGTCTAGAAGGTTCCTGTACGTTCAATAAATTTCTGGAAGGAGAAGGTTCGCGAAAGTTCTATGATGATCCAAACAGTGTACCAAAAATCTATGCGTGCGAGGCCGCGCGGGCACAGCTATTAAATAATATATTCTATTATTATAATATAATAATAATTATTATAAATAAAATATACCAGAGATTCAACTGTATCTTTAGTTCTAAGCTCAACTAATTAATTTAAGGACGGTATTGAAGACAATTATCTTTCATCAATTAAGTTTATCATCAATTAAGTTTATTATATTCGATCTGGGAGACGGCGCGTCACCTATGAACAAACACGTAACTATCTACATGTCGGCGTAATATGTAACGCCACGCTACGCTAGACGCCAAAATGAAGAGGGTTTGTAATACGCGTCCGAGAATACCCCGCGGCCGCTGTGCTACCGGCCCGGCAGTGGGCACATGCTCCAGCAGCTGAGTGGAAGCTCGGAGGAGCGATTACGTCGGGTCCGCGCTCATCGCCTGCCGACACGCCCTTGAACGCTCCGCGCTGCTTAGCGCTACTTCGGTCATTTATTTATCACTTCTGAAGCGGTTGAGGGGTGAAGAAGCAATGGCAGTATTATCTCTCTAAGGTGTTTCTTATACAGGATTATTTCTAAAACATTAATAACCTCGCAGGACTATATTCCTGCCTTGATTATGAGTCGAAAATGTTCAACCTATTTTGACCTAATGTCAATAGTTAATGAGATATTCGACTTCAAAGTTTGCATTTTTTTTTTCAATATTTCTGACTTATCTTTTGTAAAACGTTGAACTATCATTACAGTAACTCATATCGATTACGAAAAATTCATCGGTTTCAATACAAGTTAAATAAAATGATAAAAACCCTAAAAAAAATCCAATTGGAATGTTTTCCAAATGGAATTCGAAGGTTTTTATTTTTTTGTTTGATTTGTATTAAAGAGAATTAATTTTTCGTATTCGATACAATTTACTGTAATGATAGTCCAACGTTTTACAAAAAATAAGTCAGGAATATTGTAAAAAAAATTCAAACTTTGAAGTCGAATATCTCCTTAACGATTGACATTAGGTCATAATAGCTTGAACATTTTAGACTCATAATCAAGGCAGAAATGGTTATTAATGTTTTACAAATAACCCTGTATAAACATAAAATGTATTATAAATTATATAATTCCAATGAACAGCAACCCACTGAGGTGTTTCTGAGATAACTGTGAAGAACCTGTCACTACTCAAGAAAATTTCTCCTGAATCTATGAAACCTAAATTTTATTAGAAATATGTTTATAAAAACAACTGCCACCTAATTTTTTCTTTTATGGATATTGCTATGTTTGCCACCAAATAGTGGACATTGCTGATTTTGTTATTTACATAACATTGCTGTATTTGCCATGATACTTAAGTCTAAATACGACATCACACATCGACACATCCACAACACAAACAAAAATAATCAATCTAATTAATATTTACATTCGTAAATTTAATAATTGCATATTAAAACTAATTTTACAGTTAGTGGGATATTTTTAAAAATTAATAAATAATCAATCACTCTAATTAATAAAATAAACTTAGTTTTCGCCACTTTTTAATATTGAAAATATCAACATGTTTCAAGACCTGTGGTCCCTTCTTCAGGTTAGGGGCCATATTCAATATAAAAAATTGGTGAAAACTAAGTTTTTTTATTAATTGTATTAATAATGTCATGACAAAATTATTTTGCTATTTTTGAAGAAGAAATTAATCAATTTTCCACGCACGTTCCGAAATTGTGCGCAGCATAAGAAGGAAACTCATCAACTAATCGCTGACGTCATACCGATTATCTTTATCTCATTAAAAAATTAAAAGAAATCCTCTATTATGTTCATTAAAATATTTTCTTTCGTTCTTAGATACAGAAAACAGTGCATCTGCGTAAGTTAATAATGCCAAAAAAAAAATGAAAAAACTATGTAGTATTTTTGCAAAAAAATGTGTTGGATGCTGTACGATTTACAATTGAGAATCAGCCAAAAGTACTTCATGTGATTTTAGCGGAGTGGAATTTTTTAAGTGTGTCAATAAGTCAATCAATAAAACATTTTTACCAATCTTATTCCTCCGTTGAAATAAATTAGTTTGTTAAGTCCTGAAAGTGTATTGGCATGAAAATCACAATTTTTACTTTTTACTTTGTATATTATGTGATATGTTATCGCAATCTCACAAATTTTCGATAGTGGTATTTTCATTAAAGTTTTTATGGATGGTGATATGTTAGATTTGGATGAGATAGTTTTGAAAGAGGAAATTAATATTTCAATGAATACGTACAAACTTTGTTACCATGACCACCATTAAATAATAGAACAATATTGTCTATAAATGTGATATTTTTACATGGAATAAAATATATAATTTAATTTACTGCCGTCTGCTAAAGGAATGTCATCAAGAAACAAGTACAAGAAAGAGACAAATGATACAAGCCACCGCCAATCAGAAAAATGATACTGTGTTTTGATCACGATCAGTCTATGACCAGAAATGAGTACCTAGAGATACGAGATTAACAGAAATAAGATAAAATATGACCAAAAATCCCAACATGCAAAATTTCTTCATGTTGGGATTTCGAAGTAAATCGATAGGCAGAGCTCTGATGTGCTTGCTTACAGATCATTGAGATTTTCTGCATATTGTAAATACCATTCGCAAGACGGAGTTTTTTTCTTTAAGAATATTTATAATTAGATATTATAATAGACATTTATTATAATATGTTGACAGTGTTACAAACAGAACTGACCACGCAACGGTGAATTTATTATAATATATGATAAAGTAAGTAAA
The DNA here is from genome assembly GCA_016648135.1 of Agrypnia vestita. Classification (NCBI taxonomy): domain Eukaryota; kingdom Metazoa; phylum Arthropoda; class Insecta; order Trichoptera; family Phryganeidae; genus Agrypnia; species Agrypnia vestita. The sequence goes on along the minus strand of JADDOH010002613.1, from coordinate 10,080 downwards.
TATACATATACACATATATCAAATATAAGTTTATATTTAATATTAAAGGTTATAAAAATCATTAAAAAATGCTCTCTTCTCATGTAAATGACTTCAATCTTTTGCTTTTGCTCTCACCGGAGTGGAAAATAAATATATTTAGATTATATGTAGAACTTTATATTGTAATGGATTATTAAAACTGGATGTGATTCAATAATAACATGGCAATAAAATGATAACGAAGTCGCGCGGCACCGCGTAAACACGAAGAACATCGACATAATCCCGTCGACGTGAGAAGTACGGCGAGACTATTCGCAGCCCACTTACCAGCTGAAGTTCAGTCTCCACTTGAACCTACAGCCATAAACGACGCTCGTGACGAGCTCTCGAGCTAGACAGGCACGGGCAGCTAGAAATAGCCTCCCGCCGCAGGACGCCGCGCCGCCTCCACCGGCCGCGGCCGTCGGCGTCGCGGCGCTGGGACTGCTGGGAGCTTCCAGACAAATTCGATTGCTCATGTGATGTCTGTGTAAATAAACAATTCATTCCACTCTGCTCTTTTGAACAATTATTTTTACGCAATATTAATAATCTAAAATATATTTCGCTATCGGAGAAGCGTAATTTGTAAAATCTAATTTTAAAATATATAAAACGTGATTTGTATGTTTTTCTTCGACGTTTCGATAAAATATATTTTCTACGGACCGTAACATATGTATTTTTATAAAAAATAACTATATTTATTTAAAAATCACTAAATATTTTTTATTTTCTTCGAACGGTACAAAATGATTTTGTGGCGAAATTTTTAATAAAATTAATCAAAATGTACTAAGTAATAATTCTTTATTAAATTTCCATATATTGTACGTGTTTTATTATTGTCTGTTCTTCGGTTTTTATTTTCTATTTGCTAATAATATATCTACATTGTATCCTAACGAAGGGATCATTGGTCTCGATATTTTGATTTTTTCAATTAATAAGTGGTGACAACAAAGTATATTTTTATTAATTATATTTATCATTTTCTTTACAATCACATGATTATGTGATAAAATAATTCACATGCACTCTATAGATTTATGATGTACATATTTTATTGTCAAAATGTACGTACTCAATTGAAATATTCCAAAAATTTATTTCACCGTGATTTTTTTAGACGACTTATGTCTGAGACAGTATTTTGCATCTGATATATCTGCAAAATTTCTTTCTAACTAGTGGTAAATCACAGTGGTTAGATACTAAAATCTCCCATCGTTAAAAGCATTACATAAGATCACGAATAGTATAATGTCAAAAAGTGTGTTGAAATAGTGTGATTAACCATTATTATTAATTCATTAAAATGCTTATTTTCTGTTCATGGTATAGTTAGATAGTATAGTTTCATTAAATTTTTATTTTTTAGTAAAAATAAAGATGCAAACATGGAATACATGTTGCTTTGATATTCTTACTATTTTTCTGTTTGTGTCCGGGAATGGGGCACCAACCACTGACCACTGAATCATTAAGCGAGAGTCATAACAACTATACCAACAAGCTACTGTTTAAGTCACTCATATTATATAAATACGCGTAGTAGTATTCTTTCTTGAAAAATGTTTTAACTTCTCAAACTTGTCGATGATGTATCCAGTATAGTTGATTTTCACGTCATCAGAATATCTTGATGTGAAAAATGAATGATGAAGTATATTCCGGCTTTTACGCATATCCGTTATTGAAAAGGGAAAAATTTGTACCGTCGAAGAAAATGGTTTAAAGGGTTACGCCACACTGGCTTTCGGAAATATTGGTATTAAAAAAACTTTTTTTTAATACCAATATTTTTAACTTTAAATAAAATAAAATGATCTTTAATTTACACACGTACATAATATGTTTATGAATAATTTTCAATGTTAAAAATTAACAAAAAGAGCCGATAAGTAGAGCCATGTGTTAAAAATCTTCGCTGATGGTGTACATGATTTCCCTGCTATGCATTATATAAAACACAAAATCTTTTTTTTTCTTCTTTAAAAGGGTAATAGTTAATAACTGTATGTGACTGAAAAAATTGCATGCTTTTGATTATTTACTGCTATAACATACAAACTTGTGTTGTGTAGTTTGCGAACGAACTAGTTCGTAAGAGCGCTCCCACAGACAAACTACACGAACTAGTTCTCAGATTTCTTGCTCCTTAGTTCGTTTTAAGGATGGGTCGTTCATGAAAGAAACACTTCGCTTTACTGAATGAACGGTATACTTCACTTGTTCGTTTATTAGCTAAGTAGATGAAAAATTATTCTTCTATTAAATCTAGCTGAAATTTTTTGTAGGCATAGTTTTTGGGAAAATTTTGTGACGGCTGGGGGATAAAATTTTTTGGAAATTGAAAGAAACCTCCACCCCCAGGTAGCGAAAAGTTTTGTTCGTTTCGGGAAGTTGATGTGAAATGAGATTCTTAGGGAAACGGAAGGTAACCTCCCACCCCATGGTTTTGAAAATTTTGCTGATCTTTTCAATTTCCTGGCCTCTTTAGTCTACTGTTGAGTTCTTATGTTGGCATTGGCCAACTCTGATGCGCTCACTGTTAATTACTAAAAATTCACAAAAATTGGGAATTTTTGAAAAATTTAACGCTTTAAATATTCTTCAAAGTATAAACAATTTAACTAGCCAAAAAAATATTTTTTTGAAAATTTCATGGTGGTGTAATCCCTTAATGAACAATCAAAACAATAAAAAATGACATATTTTATCCATACATATGCATGTATATACAATTTGTACTTATATTACTTAATAATAAGTATTTTGTGATCCAGTTCAAAACTGGTTGAAATGATTTGGTCCTTGGAGTTATTCTATTCGTTTTATTTTTTATTTTCGGCTGTCATGCAAGTTTTGATAAAAATATTATACTGTTACATACGGATATCCGACGTAGTTATTTGAATCATATATCAATTTATGCAAACCTGAATTGTACGGGCTTTGATTGCGTTTCATAGCAAATATTTAGTCAAACGTTTTGTTCAATAAGATAGATAATCTATACCTATAAAACTCAATGTCTGTATGTCTGTCTGTCTGTTCTCTATACAAATGTACATCTTTTGTCCGATTCGATTAAAATTTTGCATACTTATGCTTTAGGACCCGGCGGGTAACATTGGCGACATTTCCCCGTATTCTTTTACCCTTTCCTCTGAAATATTTTAGATGCAATTCTGTACCGTTCGACCAATCAGACTCAAAATTTGGAAACTTATTCTTTAGGACTCGGCGAGTAACATAGATGAAATTTTTACCCTATTATTTTATCCCTTCCCGTCCCCTTGACATATTTTCAATGCAAATTTGTACCGTTTGACCGATCGGACTCAAAATTTAGGAAACTTATTCTTTAGGAATCTACGGGTAACATAGGCGACATTTTCTTCCTATTATTCTACCCCTTCCCCTCCCCATGATATATTTTCGATGCAAATATATACGGTTCGAATCGAACCTTTGTTTCCCCACACAAATTTATCTTCAACTTAATCCTTAACCCGCGCAACGCCGGGTACGAACAGCTAGTTAATTATACGCATTTATTGACATTCATATTTTAAATGTTGCAGACCAATCCTAGGATTACGACCCACAAAAAATAATTTTAAAATTCTGATATTATCTTCGTATTTCATATTCTTTTAATATGGCTCTAACAGCCGAGTACTTGCTTTAAACATTTCAATTTGGAGGCGCGTTATTTTTAAGTAAATATTCAGAAACAGACGAGAATAAAATTGCTGGTGTCAGAATAAATTCATTTCTCGAGCTTTTATCAAATATAAACATTCTGTGGAAAATAAAAATACACGTGTTGCTACTTGAATTGGTTAATCGAAAATTAAATAAAATAAAATTATGTACTTGTACACAATAAGTATTTGTGTTCGATGATTCTAAATCTGTAACACTATGAAAAAATTACTCAGAAATAACTTGTAACTTCAATAATTTGATTTCAAGAATCAGATTCTTATAAAAAGCAAATCTATCTTTTTTTATATTTAAAGATAATAGTAAGATATAATTTCATAACTTATTAATTTTTTAATTTTAGTTTATTATTACAATTTTGATTTTAAATGGTACATTAAAATTATTCCGTATTTATTCCAAATTTTAGGTATATCACTTGTGAATTTTCCAGGGCATTGAATAAAAATTCAATGTCCATGAATTTTGCAAAAAATTCGACCTTTTCTTACTGCTCCAATTTTCGTGGAGTTTTATAGTCGTATACCTTTCTCAATGAATAAAATTACATATTATTTGATTACATTTTTCTTTTCATATTTTCATTTTTTTGTGTCTTAACATAGACCAACCAAAATATATATTTTTAATTAAATTAAATTACTTTTTCCGTTATATAAATATAATTGTAAATTTTGTATTTTAATTTAGATTGTTGTTAAAATTTCCCTGCTAGATATAACCAATGGACCTCTTTTATTTAGCAAACGCTGAATAATAGAGGATATAGTAAATTACCGAAACTGTTGAAAATTGAATGATAAAAATATATTTTTGTAGTAATTGTAGGTATTTTTTTTCAAAAGTTAAACCTACTCGTTTTTGTTTAAAATGCTACACATATCGTCAAATAAGTAAATAAAAAATAACCAGGTTTTTGTAGATCAATAAACGTAAATAGTTGTCTTATTTATCAAAAGTATTATATTTCGAGAACTTTGGTCAAACACGTTTACTCGGTAAATTCAAAAACTTTTTCACGTTCTCCTTGTGTCAGGCAATTCACTTAGCATGTTTATAATGATGCTCAATTTTACGTTGTATAATATACTACTCGCGTTTGACATTCACTACAATGATTTTTTTATTCGGTTAATTAAAATATTTATATTTATATTGGGCAAAATATTGTAATTAAGTATACATATTACAATATATTCATATTTATGTATGGCAATACCAGCGATGAACAGTTTGACAAAGATATGGAGAAATCAGTCTATCCAAAAAATATCTGCCCGGTGAAATCTTTGGTATTCGCCATTCCCCGTACGGGATAGAAACGTGGACATTAATTAAATTACACCTAATCCCAACCCTATTTCCCCCCTTAAGAAAGAAAGACAGCCCCGGACCCTGGAGAAGATGTGGTGCTGGAAGAAATCCGTGAACCGCGAGTCTCGTAAATTAGTATTTGCTAAAAGAGCTCGCGATTACTGCCAACAACGTGCTGGCGAAACATAACATACTTTGGGCAGTCTGGAGTCTGGAGAAGCTCGTGATCACAGGGATAGTTGGGTGAAGGCGAGCGGGGGAATGGCCTCCTACAGAATTTAGACCAAATAAAAGAGTTAAATGCCGCTATTCACATAGAACAATAACGGGAAGAACGAAGATATACTGTGCACTAATTTCGAAACAAATCAGTGGGACTACTCAGTATTGAGAAGAAAAAAATATATTTTATTTTATTGTAACTTCTTGCATAACTTAGTAAATTATACATTCACATACTAAATTGATGAAATTTTACCTCCGGTAATCATATATTCAGTATTTTATAATATTTTTTGAGAATCTCAAAAAACAGAATAATTAATTGACATTCCCATGTAAAAATGAGCAGTTAATTGACTCATTTTAAATCAGCTGTAACGGTACGAAAGCGCCGCGCGGTATATTCAGACTGAAAGGCCGACGTCTGGTCGACACTTTCCCAAAAACGCTTTCAATCATTCATCGGGTCTATCCGTGAGTGTATTTTAAGCCTGACCGAGCGCATATTTATGTTGAGGTATATTATTTCTGCGTGCATACTCCGCGTTACGACTTCTTATATTATCATCCCCGGTCCACTTTATGTTTTGTGGCGTATTAAGTGAATTTTATAATAAATAATAATAGCTTTCACGAGTCCATAAAACGTTAGCTCTTGGCACTCGGAATAAAAAGCATAATAGTAATATATCTAAAGTATTTTTTGCAGATGATTCACTGTAATTCTTATAAAACTGAATTTAATTTTAAAATTCTAATAAGAATGTTCCGAAAAGTTCCTTTACACCGACCCACAAAAAATTATACAAAATATATTTTTATTTTTATGTTATACTGTGGCTGCGCACATTGATACTAATAGACCTTCCAGACGACTTAAATTGCTTAGTTGCAACGATCATTGTTTTGAAAATCTCTAATGATGTTCGATTTAGCATTTGTCGGATTTAGTTATGATTAAAGATTATTGATTATTAAATATTATTGAAGTGTTGGATATTTTTTATTGCGCAGATAGTTAATTAGCAAGCTGAAAGTAGGAACGAGCGACTCATCCACAATTTTCATAATCATTTTGTTAAACAATATTTTATATTAGATTTAGCGCCTTAAGAACATAGATTTTCTATACCTAAGTTTGATGAATTACAATTGTTTTAAAACTTTTTTTCCAATTAATATTTCCAATACCTAAATTTAGTAAATTTTTAATATGTTTTCATTTATTGAGTTTTATTACGATTTTTTGATATTTAGATTTGATTGTTCTGGGATGAAATATTGACGCTCTTACATATGAAATTTTTTTTTCGTTCCCAGATTCATATATTGCACATATTCATAAAGAACCTTAAAAAATTCAATCATGCAGTATTGAAAAGCAATAATTATATAAATTTAACATTAATTTTTATTATATAAATTACCTTTTAAAGTAATCTAGGGTTGCTTTTCCCTTTTATGGCATTCTCTGAGTAATTAAACTGGTAGAAAATTTTTTAACGTAATCAATAAGATGACTCGATCCAACTGGCTCCGAAGATGCTGCGAAATGCAGAAGTGTATGCAACATGTGTGTGTGTTTTACTACACTAGTAGTTACGAACAAGTTTTGAATATTTTGATTCAGTGGGAATTCACTTTGACGTAGTTAATATCCATCTGAGTGCAGCAATAAGGCGTCCTCGAGAATGATTTCACTCATCTACTACTCTGTCTATGTATTTTTTCTAAAAAAAATCTACTCAGTGTTAATGCTGTTACATAAAAAAAAATATTCATTGTGGTTATTAGAAGTAATGCAACCAACATTCGCCAACTTGATCGATGGTCTTGATCCAACTTTGAGTCATTTACGAAGAAGAAAGAATGGAATGTTAAAAATAATTAAAGTTGCTAATAAATGTTTTCAAATAAACCCAGCAAGCTATCCCTGCCAAACCCTAGTGTCTGATCATTTTGGGTGTCACATAGTTGCTTTTAGTTAAAGTTCTAGGGTAGTTTTCCATCTTATGTCTTAATTATGTGTATGATTGCCTATTCTAATTTGCTTTATCACTTAATAATAAGAAATATTAAGCCAATTTGGGTGGAAGGATGAAGAAATTTTGATTGAGATGTGATATGAGAGGTAAAAAAGCAGCAATATTAAAAGAAAATGTTTTGAATGCAGTCATCATGGATTACTAACTTAGAATGTAATGAATTCGAGATTTTATAGGAATTATAGATCTATCTCTTCCAAAATCTTGTTTCCAATGTTTAATTGTTTCAAAATTTACAAGCTGGTAGTATTTTTAAATATTCTTTATTGAATATTTGAAAAAATGTATTTAAACCATCCGCGGAAACAAACCGTGTACCAAGAAATTTACTACTGTTCATGTCTATATATTTTGGTGGTCTGTGCAGAGATGTAAACAGGCGGCAAGTATGATCAATACTCACTGCTTGCCGGATTAATTGATTTACTCAAACATGTAATAACAGAGTTTTGCTTAATTAATATGGGAACTATATGAGATTGGAGATAGTGCGATAAAGCTGGCGGTGTGCTAGGCGTCGGTGAGAAGAGTGGTAAGTAGCCCGCTGGATGCGTTCACACGGGCCGCCCGATACGTCTGGCGTAAGTATCACATTAACGGATATGTTTAGCAATGTTTGTGTAGAGCAATTGTTTAACAATGTTGGTGGTCCATAAAGGCAAAAGCAGCAATATCAAAAAAAAATGCGTAAAAAGTGCAATTGAATGCAGTCACCGAGGATAAGTATTTTATAATGTACTTAATTCGAGAGAAAATATAACTCTATTCTAACAAAAACCATGTCTTTAAATCACTATTAAAGCAAATGCAGCAATATCCAATCAATATCAAAGCTTGAACCAATCAACCCCCAAGAATGTGTCGCATGACGAAATAGCCGCTTCATACTAATGTAGGAAGTCGTGTGAATTTTAGACTGAAATATTCGATAGCAAATACAGTTATATTCAATTACATTAATAGCAAAAACAGCAATGTTTAGTATTTGGTTGCAAATACACCAATATCCATATGTAAAAGTTGCATATTTATTTATACACATGTAAAAGGAAAAATAGATTCCAGAGAAATTTCCTCGAGTTGTGAAAGGTTTTTGTATTTATCTCAGATTGCATCGCAGTGAGATATTGCTGCCTTCGCTTTTATACCTCCCACATGATACAGGACGAGTATCTCCGAATGACGAATATTTTTGAGCAGGAGAGACTGACATCTGGGCCTAGCAAAAATAAAAATCTAGTTATTTTCCATCGTAATCGTGTTTGTGTATTTATCTATCAGTCAAAGACAGAACGAGCGTGTTCATTTCAGCGTTGTTGAAATAATTTTTAGAATGTAGACATCAAAATATGCGGTAGGTACTTAAAACTGTCTAAAAAGTGCCATAAATTTGGGAAATGCGTTAAAAAACTGGCCGGAGCTTCGGACATCTCCGTGCGGGCCGAGGGACGCGAGTTCGTGGTCGCGATCGCTGCTTTTTCTTTCTTTCTATTTGTTTTCGTATGAAAAGTGGCGGTGAACCGTTTTGAGTCACAGTGGCGGAGTGTCTACAAATATAAAGATCTTGTCGGTGCGGTGGAGTGAGCGGAGTGCTCGCCTGTGATTCACAGGGGGGCGGTTTTTAGATCCAAGTTCATCAATATAACGAGGAAACTTATTTATTTAAGACAAGTTTGAAGAGAGTCATTTTCAGCACTGCTTAAATCTTCAATCTGCACTAAAAAATAATGTAAAATAAAGACTCGCATTGCATAAACTTGATTGAACTTGATTTTGGAATATTATTTCTGTTTAATCATATAGAACATTTATTTAAATTACATTTGTAGGTATGATAACAATTTTTTTGGGTCATTCTACAACATGTCGGTTTATATGATCGTTTACTCGGTACTCGGTTTTTGCAATAGTGTAATGGATAATTTATTATTTTGCAGTAGTTTAATGTAAATTTTAATAGATAAGAAAGAGTACGAAATATGCATAAAATACACCAATTTCAGTCAAAAATAATAAAAAAACAGCTCTTGTAAATAATAACTGCTACCGTCAATGCCGTACGCAAGCAAAGTGATTATTTAACTTGTTTAATGTGTATAGAAATTCATATTCACGGATATATTTAAAAAATGTGTTGGTATTTTTAAAATGTTCTTAGGTTTTAACGGCCTATCAGAATCTTCTGGTTTGAGTTTTCTGGAATATTCTGCCGGGTTGCTATGACCTTTCAGGCTGAAATTTCGGACCCTACAGCTGGGTCCATATTACCAGGAAGATCATTACTAGGGCTGATATGTTGTCATATTCCAGATCTTGCACGTCGACCATAAAAGTCATAGAAACACGGCAAATTATCCCAGAAAACTCAAACCAGAAGTCTATATTTTATTCACGGTTAAATACAGTAAGTAACTAATTTTGTTATTCTAAATTAATTAACATATCATGAATATTTCATCGGGACCAAACATTCGCGTTTTTACAAGATGTTATTTTATTTAAATTTTATCTGTACATATTAAAAAGCTTTTTAAAGACTTGCTTATCTAAATTATAAAACAAAAATTTGGCTTTTCTGATGTAGAAAACACTCTCGAATGATGCGCTTTGGTGTTGTGATATTTATATAACCTAATACGTCAAAAAGTTTTAGGTCAATGCAAATACTCTTACCTCATACGTAAGTCATTTCCATCCTGGGAAGCTTTGAAATATTCAATGAACTGTCGAAAAATAATAC